>JAHFWJ010000572.1:0-48945 GCA_028555115.1 Himalopsyche japonica | reverse complement strand
AATAGATAAACAGTATATTGTGTCACTTATTCTAGCATCATAGTTTTAATGTATAATTTAAGTAAATAGATCTGGCAATGGCTTTAGCCGAAATAGCTATCAACGATCAGGTTTTAAAATTTGTAGAGCTTAACACTTTGTTATTTTGATTCAATTCAATGTAGTTGTCTACATTTATCAAACATTTATTATATATTATAAAATATTCAATATGACAAATGGCCACAGGCGTACAGAATGCCATAATATTAATGTGAAGTGTTATGGAAATATGTGCTGCATCTATGTGGATTGTCTGACCAGTCAACCAATAATATCTTTATCAATAGTTTAAAAAAAATACTAATGAGGTTTATCCATAGACAAAAAACTTCAACAAGGTGTTATGGATATTTTTGAAGGAACAAGCTGGCAAACTACTAAGCTTGTCACGAGTCTACTGACCTTACCCAACACTAGCATCATGAATATTTGAAGCGTTAATATTTTGATAAAAAATATTAACCAAAAATGTAAAGTTGTTATTATTGAGAAAATAAAGTTCTGGCATAATATCATTATGAATGGTCAATCATATTATTCATTATTCATTCATTAGCTGTTAAAAATTGTTAACAGAACTTGTGTCCCTTTGTTTTGGGATGCACATATTAAATTAGTTGATAAATAATATCAGAAGTTTTATAATTTATTTTATAAAATCACTTAGTGGCATATTAAAACCGTAAAATAGCATTTTTTTTATTATTATCCAACAATGGTCTTTCATATGGCAGTGAATTATATATTTCCTAGCTAAAGTCAAACGGTTCAAAGTTGCAAGAGACAAGTTCAATCACGTAATTTGTCGGCAGAGAATAATGTATACAGAGGAAACTGGCATTGAAAGATGCTTATTGATCATAACAACAGCATAGCCCTGATTATTCTTTTCACTTATTTCATACCAATTATTTTTACAACCTGAAATAATAAAACATTAAGCATACGGCTTGCAGCCAAAGTGATACATTGAAATAGGAAAAAGGTGAGCTGTATTTTTTAATATTTTTTAAACTTACACAATGTCATAGATATGGTGGGTAACTCAGATTTTTATGAACCTGCTTTATCCAATTTATTGAAATAAAATAAAAATAGCTTAACTTATTCAGTTTGCGGTATTGATGTGATGATATAAATTAATACTACAAACAAGATTTTGTGAATGTTGCATAAGTGCATCATAATAAAAAGAAGTGTCAGTTGTAAGCTGGTTATTATTTATAACACATTTCCATAACACCACAAGATTTAAAAAGTCAGAGGTAAACAGTAGAAAAATTAAGGTAAATTACATTGGTTCCGGGTACATTTTCAACATAACAATTCAGACATGGAGTCTGCAATATTTCACTAAAAAGAAAACTGCAATGGAATCCGTTCCGATTATCGTTCTTCCTTCCCCGTCAGCAGTGGAGTGTTGGTCATTACTTGGGAGTTGCACCGTTGTCTTGAGATGCGTGGTTGTTTTCCTCAGTCTTTTCGCCGTCATTGTAAAAGGTTGGCTGAAAAATCTTAACGCATGAGTAATTGATTCGTCAGGGGTAGTAGAATTAGTACCATAAACAATGTTGAAATAGTTCAATCATTACATTTTGTATATAAAAAATCTGATCACTGACAATTTTGACAAAAAATTCTAATAATTGATTGTTATAATACTTGAACACGTAGTGTGCTTTGCTGCCAGTGCTGAATAATATCTTAAAGATAGTCACTGGCGAGCTACAAAGCACTATCAAAGGAATCGTGTGACACCCATAGCTGTCAAATAGTTTTTGCAATATTATTGGTATTTTTTATCTATCTAGTCTTTCAATGTAAAGTGAATAAATATTTAGTGATAAACGACTATCACTGTATTACTAATCTGACTAAAATTGTCTTTTCTTTCTGTGTCTAAATTACCTTCTACTCGTAGTAGATTAATTTACCACTAGTCTTGTCTATCTATCTTTACACCCTAAAAGCTAGAGTCTAAGTGAACATAAGTTATCGTAGAACAACATTTGCTAAGAAAAGTTTAATTAGGAGGATTTCAGTTTTTAAAAAATGAGTACGAGTTTCGTGGTTCATACTTCTGTAGCGCAGTCTACATTTTTGTAGATATTGAAAATATCCGCTTCCACAATATACTGACCATAATTCCTCTACAACATGCTGCACTTCGATCAAAGATAAACAAAGATTTCTTAACAGGACAATTTCTATGACAAAGTCAAACAACATAGAAATCTTCAATAGCATTGGTTATTCACAGTTCAAGGATAAAAATCAGCCTTTTAAGAAAATCAATCACAAATGCCAAATTGAATACAAATGACTCATAACATGGCAACTTTGTATTCCTCTATAAATAAATCTTTTTAGGAAAGACCACCAAACACCGTGGTAATAATTAAAGGTTAAAAATTACAGTATACAATAAGTGGCTACTATTTTTTTCATGCAATATACCTAAGGAAATATTGAAAATCAAAACAAACAAATCAACTACAGTAAAAAAAAAAATTTTGTTCTATTTGCGCCATGACGATGGAACATATTATGTAAAAACAAAATTATAGATCACAAAGTTAGCTGTATTTGTGTATGATAGTTTCAATGCGTCTATCAACAGGCCACCTGGCCTAAAGGGGTTAAGAAAAAAAGATAATATTGTAGGAGCACTGATATGATGAACACACTGTGTCTTATCAGCGTCAATTAAACAAGCCTGGGTAATGTGACAATTAATGTTGGATTTTTGGTAACGTTTTGGAAGACAAGGAAAAATGCCTTATAAATTTTAACTGGTTACAGTTCCTTTGTTATACAAGTGAAATGGTTTACATGCACATTTTGAGACACTGAAACAATTCATGTCAGCAATCTGAAGTGCAGATGTAAAGTAAAATTATGATATGGACTGAAAATATATTTCAAGTATTAATGACAGGTTTAACGCAGCAAGAAAAATTTCTAAATATGTTTAATTAGGTGTTTTTATATATGGATAATTAGGCGGTAGAAGTTGAAATATTTTTTTTTTATAGAAAAATATATGCAGTTATCACATGCCATTTAAAGTAGTGATTTTGACAATCGGCCAACTGGATTTTAAATATCACCTTTTATCACCGTGACAACATACATAAACACTCACACATTCACACAAACACGCATTCAGCAAAATCAGTATGCGAAACAAAAGAAAAATCACCCAAAAAATAACTAAATGTATGATAATTATTTTTCTTACAGAACATCATTTACAAGAGATGCTTTCTAACCGCTCAAGGACTTTTTTACCAAAATGGCTTCGGAAACCCTGCAGGACAAGAAAATACATGAAAAACAAATAATATACAACAGCGAAATTTCATTAGGCTATACATATATATGCGGGTAAAGCAATATGAATAAATGATGCACGTACCTCATAAAGGTTTTCATCTTGAGCTCTATGACCCTGATCGTCTTCATCATCACTGTCGTCTTCTCCAGAAGAGTCTCCTCCTGATCCAGCAGCTTCCGGAACGCTTCCTGCGACAGGTGTCGCATTTGTATTTCCACTGGCATTTCGTGGAGAGGCAGCTGTTGAACCACTTTTCTCTAAAGGTAAAATATTAATATTGTCAGTATTATAGATTAAGCAAAAACGAATGACTGAACTCAAATAATACTTTTTTTGTTTATTAAGTATACTGTCGACCATGGTCTTGAAATAAATCTTACTATTTTCAGTTATAAGGGGACCGATGAATATCTAGTTTTGTCATGGACATAAGAGATTTTCTAGACTCTTCTTTTAGAATTTTTCTTACTCTTTTTGGTTTGTCCAGCTAATCTTTATGAATTTTCATTTCATTTATGGCATTTTCAATTGTCCATGACATCTTTTTAAATAACACAGATACCCGGATAGTCTTTGTTCATCTCAGTCATTTGCCAAATAAGAAATGTATTACTTATCACATTTCTACAATTTGTGGTCATGAGATTTTTATTTACTGTGTATAAATAAAATCGACAACTAAAAAAAGAATGAAAACATTAAGATCACTGTGAGGTGTAAATGCAACTGTACAAGACAACAAATTCGTGTCAATGCAGTGCAGTAAAAAAATATATTCTTTTTGCTTTGCCTATACATAACAAAACTAACATAACATTTAGTAGGATTTGTAGCAGAATTCTCAATGTTGTTGGGCTTTGGTGGCAGTGTTAGCGAGTTCAAAATCAGCTTAAGCACTTTCATGGATGGATTGTTACATTATTCAAACTGATAACTTTCGTTCTTCGTCTGGCCATTAAAATCTAAACTAACCCACTTTAAAAATAACTACAGTTTTATCAATGAATTTATGGCCTCTTAATAACATTGTTCTCAGAAATATTTGTGTTGCCGAAATCACCTCCCACTTAATTCATTTTAACAGTCAAAGTTAGAAACAATTCCATACTTGCTCGCAGACTAAACCATTACTTCTGCCACTATCATTATTCATCTGATGGTAACTTTATGATGTGTGTATGTCAATAAATAAATTTAACCTGTGCCTGAAGCACTGATTCGCTGCCTGTCTCGGCTGAGCTGGTCAAAGCACTGCAGACAAACTCGGAGGGGTTTACTGCTCTGTCCGGGGAGGAGGCAGCGCTTCGATGAGCAGGGTCCGCACACTACTGAACCACACTTGCGGCAGTGGTGCTGCAAGATACAACAAGAGAAAAATATATTTTTGATCTTGCTCATCAGAATATAAAAATGGTTGTGGTATGAAAGGTGAAAAAAGAATGAACACTTTTTTTGATAAATCATAGACTATAAATGTAAATAACTAGTGTTGTTACATATTGATTATACTAGCTACCAATATACATCGAAATTGAATTTCTAGTACACTTTATGGAATAATATATTTATAATTATCCATAAATGCATCAAAATCTTACCTCATTCAAGAACGGGCAAAACAAAATCCAGACATCCACAAAAGGTGGCAATAATTGTATAGATTCCTAGATTCCAAAAAGCACTAGGTGTCAAATCATACTGTGCACAAATTAAGGATTTATATATAATTTTCAATGGAATTATTTCAAATCTTCATTGTGAACCGTTAGTAGATTCAATTTATACGAAGTCAATACTCATAAGGTAAACAGTCACACAACATATTACAACCAGTGGCCAAAGCGGATATTGATACCGTTCCAGTGGATAATGCATTCAATTAAAAATACTCTTACCCTACGGTTAAGCACTGTGAACTGTGTTCTTTTACAGTGCATGCAGACTGATGCATCATTGTCAGGAACCCACACTGCTGCGTGAACTTCGACCGCCTTTTTGCCACCTAGAATTTTTAAATGTATGATCGATTTAAATGCTGTTATTTTTTTGATGTACTATTCAAACTACTTTTTGAGAACATGTTTCTTATCTATGAAGAAAATATATTTTTTCTGTCATTAAAGCTTATCATCACATAATTGCAAAAAAATTGGTTCTCAGAGATTTACAATTGATAGAAAAATTACAATTGTACATACAGTTCATTTATGACCAAATTTATGATAATGAAGAACAAACTTGCAAAAAAAATTTGAATTGTATTTC
This sequence comes from Himalopsyche japonica, assembly GCA_028555115.1. Taxonomy (NCBI): domain Eukaryota; kingdom Metazoa; phylum Arthropoda; class Insecta; order Trichoptera; family Rhyacophilidae; genus Himalopsyche; species Himalopsyche japonica. The sequence continues at coordinate 43,301 of JAHFWJ010000572.1, read as the reverse complement.
ACTATTTAGTTGGTAGTGCCTTTTTCAGTGATATGTGAAGAGGGAGCAAAACAAATTGATTATTTGTCTTATCTTGCGGATTTGGGCTGCCACTATTGTGTAATAAATGAAATTTCTGCGGATAAGGCAGTGGCAGTAAGTAGGTGACATGAATATTAGAGAGCATAAAAAGTGATTCACCTATTTATTCAAGTATCTAACAGCCAATTCTATCATTATGGAAACACTTCCATAATATGAAACATATTTTGAGGATAAAAACTGTTTCTACACTTAACATCACAACATGTGCAATCACGGTTTTTTTAGAAGGTGGCATTGAATTTTTCAACTGAAAATAGATGAAGAGAATTTATCATCGTTGAGGAGCAGCTACTTACTTTTTCTAAGGAGATCTAAGATGCATTTGTCTATATGGGCCATCCATTCATCTTTCTCCGTGGTAGTGGCCGCATACACTGCGAATGATTTTGATGCTGTACGTATAAGCCACCCATTGCGAAATTCTAAAATAATAATTTAGGTATTAAAATGTATGAGGGCAGCTATGAAATTTAGTTAACACATAACAAATTAGTCTGTCTCGTTTTGTTTGTTACATTGCTTTCTTCAAAAATCATTATAATTCAAAAATAATTGCAATTTTAACGGAAAGAGACAAACTAAAAGAACATAACTTTTAGTCTGCATGTACTTGGTATTGCCATTATATAACAAGGATATTATTTTTAATATAATAGCTTTCACAACAAAAACTAGATAAATAATTTTGCTGTGGAAGTCGGACCATACACATTTCACCTTTGCTCAATTATCAGAAGTTATGCAATTAAATAATCTTCTCAGTCAAAATACTGTATTTGGGCGAAATTTATAATTATTTTAACAATTGGTCAGGAAAATTGGAAGCTGATGTTGATTTAAAGAAAAGTATGTTACACTATAACGTAATAAGACACTTGATCAACTCATCAAAACGTTTCTAGAATGAAGAACACAGGGAAACGGTGCAATAGCTATTTTGGGAAATTACAATTGCAATAGACAAGATAATGAATCTAAAGTAATATGCACACCCATTATATAAAGTAGAAAATGTACGAACAGTATCTTTGAGCATTGTCTTGTGTCAATGTTTGCCATTAAAGTATCGAGCACAACTAACTAGTTATTTAAAGAGTTCTAAAAACACAAGAATAAACCTAAATGTGTCAAAAGTGTTCGCAATACAATTATTTTAATAAAGGGTCCGCCATCTAAAGTTTTTTTTTTCAACTAGTGCTTATTTCGTGAATGGTAACATTTAGCTCATGTCTGATTTGACAGATAATTAGTTTTATCCTTCCGCTGAACGAATATGGTTGTGTATACGCTTGAACAACGCTGGGAAATATTGCGACATTACTTTGAAAATCATGGTAATGTTGCAGAATGTGTGCGAAAATTGCGTACGGATTTTGGAAGAAGAGAAGCACCGTCAGCTCCGTATGTTCGTTATCTTGTGAAAAAAGTGAAAGAAACTGGCATCCTCATCGATAAACCAAAGCGTGAAAAGCCAAAAACAGTGCGTACACCCGAGAATATTGATGCTGTGGCAGAAAGTGTGCGTGAAGCGCCATCAACATCAATTCACCGTCGTTCTCAACAATTGAACATTTCGGAGACATCATTGAGACGAATTTTGCATAAAGACCTTGGTATGACGCCATATAAAGTCCAATTGGTTCAGGAGTTGAAGCCAACTGACCATCCAATGCGTTTTCGCTTCGCTGAGTGGGCCTGCGATCGACTTACAGAAGATGCCGATTTTGCCAAAAAAATCATCTTTTCGGATGAAGCTCATTTTGATCTTGGCGGGTATGTAAACAAGCAAAAATTTGGGGCACAGAAAACCCGCACGCATACATTGAAAAGCCGGTACACCCAAAACGAGTCACTGTTTGGTGCGGATTTTGGTCCAGAGGCATAATTGGGCCATTTTTCTTCGAAAATGAGCAAGGAGTGGCCGTTACAGTCAATGGCGATCGTTATCGGACCATGCTGAACGAATTTTTGTTCACAAAAATTGAAGAGGAGGATATTGGCAACATTTGGTTTCAACAGGACGGCGCTACGTGCCACACAGCCGAAGCTACACTCGATGTTTTGCGCCCTGTTTTTGAAGATCGCATTATCAGCCGCAGAGCTGATGTCGTTTGGCCACCTCGGAGCTGCGATTTGACACCGTTGGACTATTATTTGTGGGGTGCCCTCAAAGATAAGTGTTACGCCGACAAGCCAGAGACAATTGACGCTTTAAAGGACAATATTCGTGAAGCCATTGGTGAAATACAGCTGCACACAATCGATAATGTGCTTAAAAATTGGACCGATTGTGTAGGCTACTGCATGGCCAGCCGAGGCAGCCATTTGAATGAAGTTATTTTCCATCATTAACTGGAAGGATTGTACTTTCAAATAAAAAAAGAAATTTGAGAAAATATTAGTAGTTTTTTTTTTTATAGCATTTTCAAAAAAAAAAGTTATTTGGCGGACCCTTTAGTACCCATTTCCTATGGACAGACAATAATAGTTAATTAACAAGTAAAAACATTGGATGAATTATCTTTGAGATAAAAAATATTATTCAAAATCCTACTGAAATAGTTGTTGGCATTATCAAAAATGGCAAATAATGTGTGTGAGATAAGATTCACAATGCGGACAATATGAGATTACACAAATTATTAACTCAATAAAATAATGTTGCAAATAATATTTATATTTGCAACAAAACCAGAGTTGTAATTTTGAATTAGATTAGTCACAATGCAGTGATGATGATTCATGATTTTATTATTTACCATTTATTAACCACAGTATTCTTAGAAACGAGCATTAGAAATGTTATTAATAATAATACTTTAACTGCTTTGGTTGTTTTGGCGTACCAAAAATCAGCAGAAATGAAATTTGGCCACAGGGTAAGGGTGGGACACAGTATTGCTAATGCCAGCAAAGAAATTAAACAATTGTGGATAAACAAGTAATATTTATCATACGTATTCAAGGTATTTCGAGGTACATCATGTATGGATTTTGATGTTTTCTTCATGAGGTTTGGACCATTTTAAGTGATGTATATATCACTCCTGCTTTTGGGTTGACATATTTCATAATTGATCCATGTATCGTGGTATATAATTATTTTTAAAATCCATGTATGTTTATTTGCGGAAAATATGACAATACAACTTTAAAATAATTTGCGTTGCTACAATAACATCTCCTGGTTTTATTTGTATATGAATCAACCCTCAGTCATCTAATAATGAAATGAAGTAGCAGTACTACAATAATATGGGCAGCAGTTAGTACAAGACTAATAATCTAGTACTAACTGTTCAATATATTACATTAACCACATAGCCGTTTGCCAGCTCAATAGAGCTGAGTGGTTGAAGCAAGCGTTTCAATTCTGGCATTCAGGCGTAGCATGTCCCAGTAAAAACACTTATATGAGTTGTTTTAATTGAAACACACATAAATCTTCTCTACAGAGAATGGCAGTTCATTTTGAAATTTTAATTTCTCAATGAATTCATATTCTGAAGTTGCCGTATAATAGTTTACAGTTCTGAAATAACCCCTTTGTTCACTCTAAGCGCATGCTAAAAAAGCACATTCACTAACTCAGAAATGATAAGTCATATTCCAGTTCATGGAGGAAACCCTCTCTTTTCTTTGGTCTTTCAATGATAAAAAAAAATCCAAAGCAAAACAGAGAGCAAAACAAATAATTCACTTTGAGAATCATAATTAAGTCAAATTTTTGTATCGGTGGGCAATAGGTTTGATAAGCATTGTTATTGATCAATATTTTTTGAGATATTTTGTCAGTGAGACCACACAACAAACTTAAAATAAGTGAACTTGTATAGTAATCTATTTTAAATACTGCTTATTAATGAAATACATACATGTGTACGGTGAACTCATTGATGAGATTGATGACAAAATGATAACAAATATATTTAATTTTTTTGAAATCAAAATAAATCACTATTTAAAAAATATAATAATGTAGATATACCAAGGTAACACAAATGCATAAAAATTAACCCAATATGCTTATATTGACAAATGTGTATTACTATTAATGGGTAATGACAAATAAATTTCTACTTACGTGCGTCATCTTTAAGTGATTCAAGTTTAACTTCTTCCAGTGGAATTATATGCTGTTTATTGTATTTTTTCTTATTAATGACAATATTGCCATAAACAAGGATGTCATTGAACAAAAAGAACTGTCGTGGTTTCGGCTTCTTGCGGCACATCTTTGTTAGGACTCCTTCTCCCACCAGCACCCTGCCGGGCACCGCCAACGGCTGTGAAAATCAAAAATTTATCCAAGAGTACAGAGATACATAGTAATGTAAAACAAAGCTCTCCGAACTATGTAAATTCGGAGTCAAGTACAAACTATGTAAACAATGTTTACTCACTGTCCAACTTCAGCAGAAAAATGATTTTATTTTAAAACATGTTTGTAAACACTATGAAGTGGAACTGAATTGATAATAAACTCGAAATTTATTGAGACGTGTGGACTATGTATATGATGTAAAGTTATTTGTACACAATGAATAAAGAATGAACACATCATTACTAACCTGGCCTGAGCTACCGAAGCAGCTTTCCACCATGGTGATTCTCCTGGCATTTGCCTCGCTGTTTACTATTCGAATACATAAGTTAACACATGACAAATAAATAAGAAAGTAAGAGCAATAAAGGAACTATGCTCAGGAATTAACGTCATGCGAATTAAGAGCATACGTCAAAGGTTTCCTAACATGACAGTCAGTCAAATAATTAAACAAAGTAATTACGAATTTTACACCTATGCACTATGTATCGCTATTAATATTATTCATTTTATTTTGAGTGTCAAAATACTTACCGAGCCTATCCACCATGATTCACGTTTAATGTATAATTATGATAATAATGTTGCTATCACAGGAATGTTAGCAGTCATCAAATTTTATATCTTAGATATCCCTTAACACTTTCTAGCAACATTTTACAAACTACTTATGCACTATTATTCTACAATATGATGAAGTGTAATAACATTGCAGGTCAATGCATTGGATGTGACTATAGTCATAAACAAGTATACTTTAATATGGGTAAAACAAAAAGATTTCCTTCAAACAATTTTCATAATTGATTTTTTTATTTATATAGAAGTATCATTTTCGCTCAAATAATATTTACTGACAAAAGTCATCAGAGAAATGATTTTTTCAAAGATTATCACGAGAAATATCTTTTGGAAGCGATATTTTTGTTTTTGCGCACTAGCAACACATTAGGAACTGTCACAATTTTGTTTTGGCGGTTAGTTCCGCACATAGCCTATTATTAAATGCTTTGTAAGGTTGATAGTGTGAAAGCCAATAAATAAAAATAATGCTTATAAGTGACTTTCAATGTTAATTAAATGATATTTTGAAACATTAGTGAATAGTAAAATGTATGTATTTCAATAATAAATAACCGCAGATTAGTACTTGTGTTTATTGCTGGCATTTATAGGTTAATGAATATCAACTTAAAATAAAAGCCAGTTCACTGATATTTTTCACTATTTATGACTATCTCATTCTTTTTGAAAAAAAAATACGGTCACCCCATTAACCTTTGGCTTGGATGTTTGCTAAAATTTACCATGATTTTCAATATTCTCATATTACATATACTCTAATAAGAATAATTCCCTGTGTCAACCAATTTTAATAATAAAGTTAACATTTTTTTACCGCTATAATTTTTTCAAAATCTCCACCCATCACGTATTACTTGGTACATATAACGTATTTTTACATACTACTATTTTTCACATATTTTTTTTGTAGGAAAAACTGTCGTGTTGATCGGGTTAATGCTCTATTTACAGGATCAAATATACTTTGAAGCATGTAATATGGGTGACTTATAAATTTTTAAAGTGTTGATATTATATTTTCAGGAATTCCCAAAAGCAATTGTCGATCATGTCAAAAACCTTGGAATTACAATATAAAACACATAAAAGAAATTCTGCATTGAAATGGGGTTCAGTAAATGCTGCTGTGTTTGCCATAATTGCATATGATCTGTAAGTATATTCAATACCTTATCGTTTCTTCATATCTGATCAGAAAAACTATGATAAAATCACAATTTCCATATTTATTTAAGACTTCAGCACCTGGCAACAGGCATAGCTCACTGCCCGAGTATTTTTTGCAATCACAGCTGTCATAAAAATAAAATCAAAAAAACTGGTAAACTATATAGGTAAATTAAATTATTTGTCTCAAATTTACAAAAACGTTATTATTAAACCGAAAATGGTCATAATCTCAGTGATGTTAATATACATGACATAGTCACCTGTCACTGCTTCCAACGAAACCACAGTACATCAATAGCCATAACTGTTCCAGTGCACATACCCTTAACCCTTTTAATCCCAGCCTATTTTTCCCAGTATGCGTGAAAGAGTCTTATGAAATTCCATGCATAAATCCATTATCTGCTCCGTGGGATCCAAATGGCTAAGTCATAGTGCAAGAAGTATAGGTGAGGTGGATTGTTGTTATTGTATTGATGTCATTTTTTTAAAATTGGTAAAATATCATTGCAAAAATGATAAATTGTAATTTAATCAACGCAGTATGATTCATGTCCACAAATACTAAAATACCGTCCAGTCATTTGAAGTAACCAGTACTTCTTGCACCGAGCCCTATCTGATATCTATGAATGACAATAGCAATCAAAATTATTTTTAAGTCAACATATACAATTATTTTAATGTCTAAAATAATAAAATCATAATTTTTTGCAGTACAATATAGTTACTCAGATAAAAGATAGAACTGAAAATAACCGATTGAGGATTAAGTCAAAACACTTAATATAATATCCCTTACACTTTTCATATACATGAAGTTTTATGATTTCAGGAATTACAAGTGCCCCTATTATACGACAACACTTCATTATGTGGAGTATTTTTTAGCAATCATTTTTGCACTGAACACATTATACCATAGTGTTTGCTACATTTACCACACATTTAATATGTCTCCGATTGATATCACGTTAAACCAGAAAAAACTATTAGGATTTAAAGATAATGGTAAGTTTATCAATATGACTGCATTGATTTTACTTCTGAAAATTGCATATTAAATAATTGATATTTTTCATAAATGTATACTTACATGATACTCTAACGTAATATATCTGTCAAACAATGTGTTAAATAGCAATTCCATCACTTAAAATTATGACTTCCATACATTCTAACAAAACTTTTTTTTTTAATTGAATATAGTTAGTTCTTAAAAATATGCATTATTGAGCAAATCCTCTTACAAGGTCACCAAAGTAGTTACTCGGTGGAGAAAAAGCATTTTGTTGTGGCAGTCCAAAAAAATTAAATATTTTATTGTTTAGATTATTTATACTATTGATTCAAGGTATTCATGCAAATGAAAATAGTTTTAAGATTTTATTTTAGAATGACTGCACTATTGTAAATATTTTTTAGACCTGTAGAACCACCTGTGTATAATTATGTATGTTTAGACAGTAAATAGTTTTGAAACAAATGATCATCAATTTTCATCATCATAAAAACTCATACCAAAAAAGAAGCAAAAGGTTTAAGAAGAAAAACAAAAATAACATAAATATACATTTTTATACGGAGGGACAATGAAAATTTATTTAATGTTTTGGGTGGCTATATTATTTCCTGACAACACACAGCTTTGTTTAATTTATTCTTTAACATCAGTATTTATAGCTCATTGACTACCGAGAAGCTTGCATACTTTCTGCATGTAAAATTTTTAATCTGCAATACACAAATCGACTACAGTTCCTTATAAAAATTTGTAATGATTACAGACAGTTCATTTAAAATAAAATCAACACCAGTTGCATCGAGAACCGCTTCCTTAGATCAGACGCCTGTGTCGCCTTGCATCAATCTCTCGACTAAAAGTTGGTTATCAAATTCCACAAACAATGACAGTATGAACCAGTCTCTATCCTCACCGTCATGGATTTATACAAGAGGTTCCCCATCCATGTCCAACTACCAGCCGCATCTTTTAGAGTTTAACAGTTTATCCGATTCAATTGTTGACGAGCAGTCTCTGCAAAAATATTTAAGGTATAATATACACATATATTTATTCTGCTAGTAGGGAACAGCCGTCTCCCCTATAGCATGGCTCCCTACAATGTCTCTGAAAGCACACCGACAGTCTGATACTACAGAATTTTTTACTTTACAAGTTTTACTAAAAATTTTGGTATTTTTGAAAATTAATAGAGTAAAATACAAAGAAAACCACCACATTATTTTTGTTCTCTGCATCTATAACACCAAAAATTATATTTTTATTATTAATAAAAGAATCTGGACTGTAAAGTTATATACGGACTCGAAAATATTTGCAAAATTGAAATAGTGAAAAACAGACAATGTTGACATACTGCAGCTTACTTCTGGGGCTTCTGGGGTTGAATAAATGACATTTAGTTTTCGCAGAGGATGCTCTATATTTTAGTTGAAAGTTAATTCAGCCATTTGTAATAGTACAGCAACCTCTGTTTTTCAATTCCATCTTTTGTGATGCGTAACCCCCAGGTACTTGTTCACTCTCAATGTCCTGCCCCACGCTTGTCAGCGGTTAGTAAGTCTAGATCAATTGTCGGCTATCTTTCAAGAGACTGGGTAAAAAAAAAAAAATGAAAATTTTATTTGATTAGTGGGTAAAAGCTTAAAACGTTTTTTTATAAAATAATAAAAATATATTTTCTTGGCAGGCAATTCAAAATGTTATATTGGATAATTTATTTACCCATCAGTAATAGGTTGCTGACCACTAGTCTAGATGAACATTGGTTTTATGCATTTTTTAGATGTTTTATTTGTGTGTCTAACAAAAAATATATTACAAAAATCAAAAATAAAAGTGTATTGTGTAGATTGGATTCAATTTAGTGTGAGTTGAATTTAGTAATTGAAAGAAATTTTTTCATCAGTGTTTTCCATGAGTAATTGTATCAAAATTTATAGCTTTAATTCACTATACCTTTGAGGGCACTAGTTTATTTAAATATTATATTTTTGTTTGATAATAATGAAGCACGCTTTTGCAGGTGACCGTGATCTAAGGATTACTAAATAAAATGTGTTAATTAGCTTTCTTATTTCAGAATCGTTGAAGAAAGTGAAAAGAGTGCCGCTCTTCATGATAGCTTAGAAAATAGTCCAAAAAACATGAGCGTGTTTTGGAATCACCCGTCCACCAGAACTGCCAATGATGTATCACCGATGATCAAAAAATATCAGTATCAATTGGCTCCACTTAGCAGTGGTAAGAAAAATACATGGAATCTAATTGTATAATTATTTTGCAATTGCGAGATAAAAACTTATTAAACTAAACAGAATTACTAAATATTTTGATGGGACAACAAACAGTAAAAAAGGAATGTCCTAAATTTTATTTTATCTTAGAAATTGTTGAAAAAGTATAGACCAGGCTTCGAAAAGAATTGAGAACACTGTGGGAGCAGAAAATAGGCATTTTGTAAGGGCCATACTCTCTAAAGTATAACTTACAAGCTGGGATAGGCCAAAAAACTCAAATAGAAAATATGGCATGGTTATGCGGTATGCAAGCTAGTGTGTGGGTCAATTCAGTATCTGTTGCAGAGTATATTGGAAAAGATTGATTATTGATGTTAAAATTTACCCTTTTTGTAACAATGTATATAATCCAATACAAGATCACTCAGAAATGTTCACAAGACAGAAATATCTATGAAGTTACTGTATGTGAAATTTTCTTTTCTAGAAATTATGCATACTTTGGGCGCTAATGAGGAAGGGTCTCCCAAGTCTTTACAGAACTCCCCACAGGTCTGGCATAGATTGCAGTTAGATCCTCAGCATCTTACACAGTGGAATGCGAATCTAAGAAAGGTTTAATACATCTATGATATTGTCTTGAATACAATTAGTAATAACAACTATTTTAAATAATAAAAACACATTTTTTTTTAGTACTTATTTCCACAATATATTTTTTGATCAGGACCGGTTTCGCTCATCGCGAGCATTATCAACTGATAGAATACAATTTACAAACAAGTCTATTTATACAAAACAAAAAATTAATTTGAGTTAATGGTAGCAGGTGTACAAAACCATGGGTACAAGAACTAGGAAACGATTTACATAAAATCATACAATATTGATACAAATAAAGTAAATTAGTATAAAAATTAAATGTTCACAATCACTTATTAAGAATTACAATTACAATTATTGATTTACCATAGTACAGTTCTTGTACCCATGGTTTTGTACACCTGCTACCATTAACTCAAATTAATTTTTTGTTTTGTATAAATAGACTTGTTTGTAAATTGTATTCTATCAGTTGATAATGCTCGCGATGAGCGAAACCGGTCCTGATCAAAAAATATATTGTGGAAATAAGTACTAAAAAAAATGTGTTTTTATTATTTAAAATATAATGCCTTTCCATCAAGAAGTGACAGTTAACACCTTAAAAGTGATTAATAACAACTAAACATCCCTCAGCTTGTACTAATGACACTTTTTTTTTATGTAATATAATTATCACTTTTCTATAATATTACATATTTCTGACTACCTTAGCATGATTTGTCAAGAGCATATAACCTCCTTGGTCTATCCTATCAGAAATTATTCTGTTCATTATTTAGTCACTCAAACTCTCCTATTTGAGAGAAAGATTAGAGAACTTTCAATTACTAAGCACATTTTCTATGCCCTGCTAAAAAATCTTATACAAAAAATGGAGGCATTACAGAAGCTATTTAAACAATTTATAAAAAACATATCTTATAACTTTCAGTGGATATCAACAACAATATTGGACAGAGTGGTAAAAGAAATAAAAGCAATTGACGACACCCTACTGAAGCATGGTTTAACTGACGTTAGAATCGGCCATGTGGGTTTAGATAGGTTAAAAAAGACAGCGCAGACATTGCAGATAAAGCAACACATTCCCACCCTTGGTATTTTACTTCCGTTTATGGAGATATCGAACAACCAGGAATACTTAGTTCAGAGAATCAAAGGTATGTTTATTTCTGATACAATATTTGTTATAATGGAACCTCACAAGGATTTGACAAACTGTGCATTGAGAATGGATCCTTATGTCAAATATTTATGGTTAGGTGTTTTAACTATATGAGAAACTCTGAGCAGGAAAAGCACCAGGCAGTGCCATGTTACATCAGCGGTTGTGGAATGTTTAAACAGGCTAGGTCACATACTGTGGATGTCTGTTGAATACTTTTTGTAAGATGTATTTGGCAGAATTAAGAGGATGCAAATGTGTCGGAGGAACCAAAATGATTGGCAGGTGACGGCGAATTTTGTAGGTGCCATGTGGTTTCCGTAGCTGAAGTAGTAAATTATTGCTCTTTTTATGATGATACTAATGCATGGATTTTATTTATAACCTTTGATACCGATAATATTTAAATTTGTAGAATTGTCCAGTGGCGGATGCATGAGTGACTTTAAATGGAATGGAGGCGGAAATTTACATGGGAAAAGTTGGGATGAATCTTTGCCGACTGATTCAGCAGTAAGTTAATGAAAAAAAAAATGCAATTACGAAACAAGTTAAGGAAAAATCGAACTGAGTCAATCTATTTTTTACAATTATATATAGGATATAAAAAATAATAATACTTCTGTTAACAATGATAGTAAAAAAGAGTACTCAACTACCAAACTCTCAAGTGGAATACGTTTAGAGGACTGTTAAAGCTCTTCCCAGAAACATCACCATTGCCTGGTTTTACATTTTGAAGGATCAAACAATTCATGTCCTCGATAGTAACATTCTAGACATTACCACCTACTGTGGTTTCATACCCTTTTTGCAGCAAGCATTTCACAAAACACAATGGCATTCTCAACAAGTTGATTGTATCATTCAACTATTTTTTTGCCAATATTTTTCAGCATAATCAATTTTTATAAAGGCTTCCATTTATGATATATATAATATAAAATTTATGTTTTTCAGATAATAATGCATTTTTTTGCAACATATTTGGATACTCAACTGCTACCTGTTGCTCAAAATCCTGAGGGACTACCATTCACATCCCAGCACTTCCGCAAAGTTCCAGACAAACCGCAGAAATGTGACGGTTCTCTTGTTATCCATCAAACATCTATTAATCCTCCTCATTTCCTCATGATCATCGGAGAGGAGACGTGTGAAATATCAAAGGTACTTATTAAAACTAGACATTTTGGATATACATAAAAGATTTTTTTTTGTCTAGTGTGGTGAGTTTGTACTAGATTAGATTAAACATCATTCCTTACAGCTATTTCTTCTATTTTTGATAATCACAGTATAACAAAAAATGGTAATCTTGAATTGAAGTATGAGATCACCGTCAAATAACTGGAGTTTAATTCATATATGGGAAAAAATAACCTAATTTTTAGTCAGTCGTGTTTTTTTATGACTCTACAGCCTTGGTTTTCTCATTTGACATAACTCAAACTATGTTACTTGTTGCTTAGTTACCAAAATTATTATTTTAAGTAATATAATATGCCAACCGCTAAGAATTTCATGCATCAAATTATATGTTTCGTGACTCAAAATTATTCATGAATTATATCTTTAAAGGGTTAAAACCTCATAGGTATAGGCACATTACATTATGTTACCAGTTTTAATTTACAAAGATTTAAAATAAAAGCACCAATCAATGCCTATGCATCAAATCTGTAATCTCCAGGAAAACATGCATACAACATACACCTATTATTTTTCATTCATAAAAACTAGTCTAATGTTTCTATGTGTCCTTTTATATTAATTTTTCTCGAGATTTAGAATCTTGAAATCATTCTACTATTATGTCCCTAAAATTAGGCGTTCGTATGTTTCAGGGGCGTAATAATCTTATACACACTCTGCTGCTATTCCTGCACACGGTTGCAACCAAAAACCACGGAATGCTGGGAAGAGTAAACTTGGGGAAGTCAGGAGTAAACGTGTTGTGGGTTGTTGACCAGTGATAAATTCACAGAACACAAAAAATGAATCGTATTATTTTTCTATTAATAAATAAATAAAACAATGAATTCAGTATTTTGATTTTTTGTCTCGAGACAGAAACCTTTATTTATGATAAATAAAATAAAAAAAAATTAAGTTGCGAATGAAACTGCAGAATTTGATATGATATATAACAGCATTGGCTTTACAGTTATCATATTAGTCTTATAAATTTAACAGAAAATATTTAATCAAGTATTTATTATCAATCAATTCCGGATACAACATATGATAATAAAGATTTAGGCAATTACGCTTTACAACACCCTACTTTTTTTAAGCCAGTAATTTAGTAGACAGTGAAAATAATAACAGAATACTTTGTGAAATTCAACCAAACATTGGCATCAATGAAATCAATAATTTATGCGAATTTTGTTTATTAATCCCTATATATAAAATTTGAAGTTTACAGTGACTATCATGCTGACATAATATTAGTAATTTGTGGAATTTTTCAGCTTCCCTGATTCCCATGCATGCACTAGGCTAGCTGGGGGGTTTTATTTTCATTTAATAATAGAAAATTTCTGAGTCTTTTCTTCGTTGATCGCCATGGGGGTCACCGGTGACCGGCATGGATTATTTCATAGGGGTCATTGGTGACCGGCAAAAAAGACCAGTACATAAAAAAAACAATTATTCAAGTAAAAAAATCATCAAAATTTAAAAAAAAAAAAAACAATGCATTCTGACATATCCTAACGAATACTACTTAGAAACATATCATTGTTTTCACTATTTTACGTAAAATCTGTTGGCAACCAACGTGTTAAACAAAGACAGTTATGTAAAAGAATATCAGTGCAAAATACATTAAGTTTGGTATATATGTTTTATTTAATTTCCACATTGGAATTTACTGATGACCTTTTGCACTCAAAAAATGATGAAATACAATGACGGTTGCCACCTCGAGAATGGATGGAAAATCATAGTCTCACCAACGAATGCAAAGGGTTAATATATTGCTTTTAAAAGATCTGAAGATAATCATGTGGCTTTCTATTTAATCATTCAAACTGAATGCAGAATAAATGTTTTCTTCACTTGGTGGTTTAATAATCTTGCTGAAAAATATGCTTTTTAATTTACTTATGCCATTGAATCTTTCGAGTGAATTATTATGCTTTTCAAATAGCCCGATGGTTGCCACAGACGAGATATCCCGTAAGTACTTTTGGTAGTGTGTGCGACTCGATGAAATTTTGAAACTAGTTATCTTCAAGAATAAACTAAAAATTGATGCAGCATATAATATTTTGTAAGTAAATTATAATTTCTTTCTAACACAGCAAAATTTTTTTTTAGACAGGTTTCATTTGTTCAACAATGTTTGGCCTGGTAAGCACTGCGGTGTGATTTGTTTGCTGATACGAAGATTAAATCAAAAATAGGGAAGAATTAAAAAATACTGTTAAGTTTGACAACACCAAAGTTTGTAAACATTTATGGAAAGCTTAATCAAATCTTTTCAATTTATTCTAAAACATACTTCTGGACTCCCAAAATTTCAAATACCTTTCGGAGCAAGAAAAAAAACCTAATGGAATTCCAGCTTGATTATCAAATTAGTCGGTGGAACTGAGAGATTCTGGTAAATTACAAGCCAGAGGACAGAATCATGTAGACACCGCGTGAGAGCTGCATGCTCCACATTGAAGAAGCATGGAAAATAAATTTGTTACATTTTTTGGTTATTATAATAATATATTAATGTTTGTAAAATCTGTGGAATATCTTGTCCAAAGTTAATTAAAACTACTTGAGAATTAACCGATCATTGAGTAATATTTCTTTTTACAATTAAAATTTATATTTGCAGAAATACAATAATATATTTATCTATGTTTAGTAGTTTGTAATGGTTAAGGTAAACAAATAGGGAGTAGTAATTAAAAATGATATAATGGGAAGCTATTAAATATAATTTGAGTGTTTCAAATGTTTTTTTAATATTTTGGTCTGTTTTGATTGTTAGTTCACTTCCTTTCTTGGAAACTCCAAAACATGTAAATGTGAAAAGAGAATTTGTCACATGCTAATTGCTGCATAGCTCGAAATTTCTAGGCATTTGCTAACTGTATGTAATGAATGATAATTAACAAAAATTGAAACATAATAAGAATCATACAAAAATGTGCAAACATGGATTGCATTAAATATTAATTTGATGTTTATTTTGCTGTTTGTATAAATTTACATTGAAATAAAGTGCAGAGGTGCAATGTTGTGACATTAATAAATTTGAAATGTATTGAGAAATTACGGTTTGAGAGACAAATTAGTTCAGTATCCTATAGGTTTAGTAGCCTGTGTACGAAGCCATTTAATTTTTCTACACTTTTAACTGTCAATTCTTAGCAGAAAAGTATTACATACATAGAAATAGTGTACTGCGCAGTTCGACTAGCACAACTTATAATCACTTTTAAAGTGTTAACTGTCACTTCTTGATGGAAAGGCATGATATTTTAAATAATAAACACATTTTTTAGTACTTATTTCCACAATATATATATTATTATTTTTTTAGTTGATAATGCTCGCGATGAGCGAAACCGGTCCTGATCAAAAAATATATTGTGGAAATAAGTACTAAAAAATGTGTTTTTATTATTTAAAAAAACAACTTAAATACTTACGTATTTACATGAAATTGGACATTTTTAACGAGCTCAAGAAATTAATCAATACATGCAATTCAAATACCGTTTTCTTGTATTTTTATTCCTCCAATTTCTTGAGCAAAGAGGTCACTGTCAGCTAAATGTTTTTTAACAGCCAATCTCATTGCCATGAGAAAGGATTTCAGATCAGTAGATGCAGAACTTATAAATAATGCGTGGGCTAAGAAGGGTACTTTTCTGAGAGTTCTACCACTGACACCTACACTAAAGTTTGCCAAATTAAATAGCTCCAAGCTAATTTCAGTCGATTCATTCTTTACAAACTGACACATCTGTAATATTTTGTAAGAAAATAATTGTTCCATTGGCACTATGATTCCAACTCTCATCAACTCATTTATGCACGACTGGTAAATTTGATAAATGGCAACAGCCGAAGGGGGGCCAATGTATTGTTTGATGTCGGCTCTATCCACAAATGCTAAATCGATAGCTCCGGTCATATTCGAGGTAGTTAAAATGAGAACATTCGGAAACTTTCGAATCTGATCCAGCTGGGTAAGAATTGCATTGACGACTCTTATTGAATCAGACGGCTCCACTCCTGAAAATGCCGCTTTTCTAGCATGCGTGAGGGACTCTACTTCATCGATGAGGACACACACCAACACTTGGGGATCCTCGATTATTTCACGAATCTTCATAAACAGTTTCATGACAAGTTTGCCACTCTCGGAAAAATATTTTGAAAATAAGCTGTGACTATTTATTTCAACGAGTTGTCCTCGGGAATATCTACTACCGAGTCTGATGGACAACTTTTGAGCAAGAGCTTTGCATAAGCTAGTTTTTCCTGTACCTGGAGGGCCATGGAGGAGTATCACCCTATTCCAATTGATAATATTTGAATCTATACATCGGTCAGAAAACAGTAACGTTGTTTCTACAAAGTTTAATGTGTCTTCTTTGACTGAAGTATCATAGATAAGATTCTCCCAGAGACCGTAGAATTCTTCAGAAGGCAGCTGCCAGTGATTGGCGGCCGGGAGTTCATCGTCAGTGCCTTCTTCACACATATTTTCAACTCCGCACCCTAGCTTGTCGAGTCGATATATGTGGTATCTCACATCTGCAGTGGTGACATTGATGTTATCGGATTTTTGATTGATGTCACAAACAGTTATTGCGGTAACGTGATCACGAACGTTCGGACAATCTTCAAAATCCCGTTTTTCTAACGTAGTCCCGGGCGCGACCGACACGCGACTTTCCAGGAACGATTGCACCATAGTTTTTATCGTGTTTTTTGGAAGACGAGAGGTCGCTTTATGAACCACTTCCACGTGGAGAGGAAACTCCATTGTCGATTTGCAAAACTTAACAACTGTAACAAGATTACTTCACCGAATGACAGTTATTGCATTTTTCTAGATATTGAAGTTTTAAGATTTGAACTTCTGCCATAGAGAAATATTCTTTTAGATCGAGTAACAATGTTGCCAACGAGAAGACTTAAGTAGAATCATAGACAATAATAACATATGTGTAATTGATTGAGTTAGCATTCACTTGGTAGACTCCATTATAACATGATTTTTTCACCGTGACATATATGTAATATTGGTTTACAATTCGATACGTCATATTAGAAAAATTGTCAAACAAATCCACATCAGTCTATTCAAAACGTGTAACTTTCTCAGTTCAGCTGCTAAAACGATGCCTCAACTACTCATTTTTTTCACTCCACATTTAAAATGTAACAAAATTCAAAAACAAGATAATTGAAAGATCAACATTCCGTACATTAAACGATGTTTTATGTGCATATACATCGAATTACTTTAATTTTGGCTTATTATGATAAAATATTAGTTAAGAAATATAAATTTTACTTTCTATGAACACTGACTAAAAAAGTGATCTAATGAGCTAATTAATGGAATCAATCAGCAAAAATCATTTTTCAAAGATTCTTTGACAACTGGTGCAAATTGAATTACATCAATTTCCAAGAACCAATTATTTTAAGACTTTTATAGGCATTTTCCTGAGATTAAACCATGCTGTTATAGTATATTATTTCACTGCTACTTAGTGCAACTTAACGGATCAAATTTGATCTTTTAGTTAGCACAGTTTTATATTTTATTAATAAGATGTTATTGGTCTCAGAAAGCTACAAATATGTACGAAATACGAACAGACAAAAGTTCGCATATAAAATAAATATTAAAATTTATCAACCAATGAATAGCTACGATTCGATCTTTAAAAGAAAAAATATCTTGACAGAATTACAGTCGTACTATAAATACTGACATATACTAATATATTTTTAATCACTAGTATGTTTTATTTGTCAATGAAAATGTAAATAGTACACTTGTCTATGAAAACGACCATAGCTCATGTCAAAATGACACAATAATAGTTTGAATTCTGTCAACCGTATCTCTGGATCTCCTTTTAAATAAAACAATTGTATAGTACACACAATGGAAGAAAATGAATTATTGAATATTACTGAAGAAGATATAAATGATTCTGCTGATAGACTAAAAATTGATATCGAAGAAGATGACATCGATCCGAAAAGTCAAACATCCAAACATGATCGGTGACAGGCCTTTTCAATCTCATTTAGAATATTAATGAATAATGACAGTATTTGAGTATTAAAAAATATTTTACATTGCAGCAGGGACACCTCAGATAGTAGTGACGATGAAGATGCTTTGCCAGAAAATTGTATACAAATTGAAGAAAAAGTTTGCAAAACTGCCGCCAAAAATCATCTGTCGCATTCTAATGTTAAAAACATACTGAAGGTAAACAATTGTTTTTATTATATGTATCTTATTTAATTTTATTACTGAAGCGGAATCATTTGCCTATCTCTAAAATAAAAACAAATGTTGAAATTTAAAAAAATAGGGTTATATTATTGAATTATGCTAGGTTTTTTTTTTTTTTAACATCGAATTCTGATGAATCCGATGAATTATTTAAAATTTTAATCTTTTCAAAATAATATCAATGTATAAAAAATTGATTTGAATGTAGAGGAACTCAAATACAATGATGTAAATAAATGTACACATTACAAGGAATTCAATCCTTGCATAAATATTTAATGACAATAATAATTGTTAGTGATTTATTGGCTGCACAAAAGGCATTCATTGGAACCCCCTATAGTATGTAGATGACGACTGTATTCTAGGAAACTGCACATGTGGATTAGTAGCCCATACGAAATTTGCAAGGTTTTACTTAGTTAATTTTGTAAATTACACAAAATCAAATTATCAATTATTGTTCCAAACGCCCTAAAATTATGATCGGTGGATATAAAGGGATATAGGAGGGTACACCGTATTTGAAATTTAATTGGTGCTTTTTTGTGCTATTTTCAGCGAGTGGTTTCCAATGAACATGTTCTGGCTATTGTCAAACTGCAAGAAGAAGAAATGCAGGATGCGGAAAGTTCCACCATAACGAGATCGAAAGCAAAGTGAGTATCCGTGGAAGAAAACTATTAAGCTGTTTTAAAAACATCAAAGCTTACAATCTATCTTCTTTCATAATTTCTGTCATCTGAACCGAAACGTTTTTGAGTAGAAATATAATACAAAGAGCAATGTACGAAGATTCGTGACAACCATGAAATATACATCGCCAAACTGCAATGGTTTAGTTGATGCCAGTATAGCTATCAACTGTATTATATAGTTTTTATGGATTTTAAATGATAATAAATTTTCTGTTACTCATAAAAATTACATTTTTTTTTATTCTAATTCTTAGGAAAAACATAAAGAGTGTATTGTGTGTTCTTATAAAAAAAAACCAGCAAGCTTGTGTACTAAATTGGTGAATGTAAATATTAGTAATAGGTTAGTCATAGAATAAATAATAAAAAAAAATGTTACTATAAATCAAAAAAAAAAAATTGATGACCTGCTAAAATATACATAATGGTTGATAATTTCTATAATATTATTGTAATTTATATCGTCCTTATGCAACTTTTATTACGAATTAACTAGTGAAATAAAAAATATTAAATTTCAGAAAGTTAATGAAAACAGCCCCTACACCATCATGGTCACTTCCCATGACTCCCGTAAAGATGCCTCAGTTGACTTCTCCAGAAGTTACATCTCTCATAGCTCAGGATCTCCCTGATGAAGAATCTGATGAAGAATATCAACCAAACCCGGATGAACATGTCAGTACTCGAAAAATAAAATTATATTATTTCTTGATGATAGCTAATTTTTACCAACTATTGAAAATAAAACTCGGCTATTCCTAGGGATTAATTATATGAATTCATTAATTAATATAATTTTCATTATTACAGCAATGTTTTAATCAGTGACTTTCATACATTTATTTATTTTCAGAGCGATGACGAAAATGACACTATAGGGTCCATGTCGGATGTCGATTCACAGCCCCGGACGCCAGCCACTCCGGGCCAGCTTTACAATGAAATGCCAGAAAGTCCATCCACAAAATGGACCGATGACGGCCTTTTCAAATTACCTAAGGTACAATATTTAAAACTATAATTTGAGATATTTTATTTTTAATAAAATATTTTATCACTCAAGATCAACTCGAGGAAAAAACACGAGATGAACACCCATACCCAAGATATCAAATGTTAAATTCTAAAATTTTTCTAGGAGTCTCCAGTTGGCAAAATCTGAGAGTTATCACCAGCTTGTAGTAATTGGGATTGGTCTCATATTTGTTCCCAATAAAGCCTAATCCACACAAACATTTCTTTTCTTGGTTGATTTAGTGTTGTGAAGAATATAATATGCTGTGGAAATAATTATTGCTTTAGTACGGAGTGCGGTCTCAATAATATTGTTGGAGATGTTGCCGCACCATAGTTGTAGTAATGTTATCGGCAATATTTCAATTTATGATACCTAAGCTGTCGAATTGTATTCTTTCTGTGTTTTTAGATTGTGACACCAGTAAAAGAGAAAGAAGTCACTAAAGAGGCCACAATAGCTTTGCGGACCCGATCAAAACTCTGTCTTAGTGATACTCCCATCGAAACAATTGAGGAATCTTTTATACCACCAGATATAACAGAAGACATGTATGACTTTGGAGATTGTGGATTGGATCACGATTGGAAAAATTTCTTGACAGATTTCACTAAACCATTACGTATGTATTACACTGAATTAACTCGTCAATTCTGAAAATGCATCTGACGCATTTATTTCTATATATACATCATTCCCTTTTTCATATATTGCAATTTCTGTTTCGTAAATTGGTTGATCACCGTTTACCCGTGTCCCTTAAGGAATGGTTTTTTTTACTTGATGCATTTTAGTTCAACTGAATTTATTTCTGGACTATGGTTAATATTCTTAAGGCATATTTTGCTGCTTTCAACTGAGGATGGTTTATTTGTGTATATTCAAGTATATTGTTTTTTCTTTTCAAGCGCAAACACATGAAGATGATGATGAAGCGGATCCGGAATATAACGTTGATGCTGATAAGCAAACTTGTGAATGTAAGTATACAATTATGTATTATGTAAGTTTTTTGCTTTTACATATTTTTTTATTCTAATAAAAATTCATGCAATAGCAACCCATGAATGCAGTCTTTAAACAAATACGTATTACTCAGCATTTCTCATCTTTCTGGTGATATTTTGTGTTTTAGAAACAATATGTATTATTGCTGATAAATCTCTTATTATTAATAGTTCACAGAACGTTTACACACAGGACACCTCAGAAAAAATGTATGCTCCACCTTTTTCAAAATTGCTTGCTATGAAGTATGAAGAAGGAATCAATTTTCATATTTCAATTTTATATTTGACTAAAAAATCATTCTGTTTCTTAACCCGTCTAAATTTTACAACCCATCGATGTGTTGTTTTCCTACCTATTTTACAGTATTACAGTAATTTAAAAATAAAGCTAATTCATTATGCAGTAAATAAATGGCCGGTTCATTTTCTTTTTTTTTTTTGATTCATTATTGATTATAGAAATGTTTTGATCTTTATCAGGCTACTAAAGAATTTTTCTCCTCCTATACTAAAAACTATAGCCTAAAATAATTAAGTGTAATAACTGCATCATGTTTAACATTTCAAATGTGAAACTCATAGTAGATATCACTTCCGACCTCTCTATCTCCATCTATATGGGCCTGCATAGAGATATTCCAGTAACTCATTGTTCTCTTTATTTTCTGATGTTAATTCTTCTAAACTATATTGTCTCGTAGTTGATGCCGCTGAAGAGTTACGTCAAGACAGAGCTCTTAAAGTTACTAGAAAAGAATTGAAAGACTTGGTAGCAGAACTGTTCGAATTTGATGACATCTTTGATGTTCAGGAAGCTGTGATGGCCGGTCCCAACAGCAACATTGTACCCGTTGTCATTCCTCAATGTGAAAGTTTAATACATACAAATGCAGATTATTCAGGAAAATTCATGGACTTAAGCAAAGCACAAGTATTCACAAAGGTTACTTCTTTATTTTTGGTTAATAAATTCATTACTATAAAGGTCCTAGAATTTTCTCAAAATCTATACAACTTCTAAGCCATTCAATATTTACGATTGAAATTTTCAAAGTAATGTTATGAATGTAAATATTAACAATTTGGATTATTTATCTTGCAGACTGTAGAAAACCCTCAAAAACATCTTTCTATTGATGAATATAATGCTCAACTAACAGAGCAAAATAGTGAAATTCAAATGAGTAATTATTTGATGGTGCCAAATGAAAATCAAATATCCCAACCAACGTTACCTTTACAAATAGACGTTGGGAGCGAACCTTGCACATCGGTGCCGAGCAATCGTAACGACTTGCTTGAAACTAAAACTAAAAAAAGCAATCACATTATTATATTCAATGAAGAGGAATGGATTTATAAAGAGTCTGATGCCAACTTGGAACAGATGCAGCGTGACATTTTAGATCAGCAGATGCGACAGCATGTGCAGATTGCCACGCAGTGCTTTCTACAGCTACACGGACATCCAGAATTTTGGGCCCATGGACCACAGCAATTAGAATATTTGGTAAGATTTTTTCTTTACATTTTACAGAAAAAGTTGGCATAGTACTTCAATGGAACATCCTATTTAAATAAGAATTTTACATATTTACAAATCCCCTATAACTCTCTTTTATTTGACGGCCATCATATCCTAAATGATTTTAACAGCTGTATCTTTCACAACCGTGTATGTGTAAAATTAAAGCTTCAAAGATTGAGACTCTTTTCATATCATCTTTGAATTCTAATATTGCATGTAAATTTACTTTTCTGTAACATATTTTTTTAGATGTCTCTGAGGTATCTCGGTCTCAACAAAGAAAATTCTGCATTTCACCCATGTAATTTGGATAATGCTATCAAGATTTGTGAGGAGTGGCAGGCCAAACTGGCTGAAGACACAGAAGAAATGCGGGAAATGATGAAGTGAGTATATTCTGTGAGTATATGTTATATATTTTTCATATAAAATTCTCTCTCGATACATGTATGTAATTATATGTACATTTCAGAAACATTTCTTGGCTTATTTATTCCCTTTGAAAAAAAGGAAATATATCAATCTATGATTGGTACTCTTGAACATGCTTCTGCTTTTCTTATATTTATTGACTGTCCCTTCTCCTGTCTTTTTTTTTAATGTGCCTAGATAGTCCTGTTTTTGAAAAAATGAGTTGTGTGGCTATTTTTTTGGTGAGTAAAATTTCACATCAAATGTGAAGATTAAACTAAAGCGGTGATGTGTGTTGGTTGTGGCGTAGCAGGCGTTTGACCAAATGGTTTTTGACATCTATTTAGTTACTTTGACTGTTTGGTCTCAGAATGCCTTCTAGGTTAAGACACAGAGTTTAAATATAAAATTTTAAATGCTTGAAAAATATTACTCCTCATAGAACAACACTTTTCTGCAGATGTGCAAATTTATTTTCGTTCTACAAAATCGGAACTTCATCAGATGAAGGCGTGAGCCGAAATATCCATAAATTATTTGTCATATAAGTTTTATAGAACCAAAATACATTACTATTCTTTCACGGTGTTATAATGGAGTTCTACCAAGTAAATGTCAATTCAATTAATAAAACATTTGACATGTTTTTTTTTCAGATTCATCAAAACAGAAATATTCAAAAGGTTGGTGATAATATCTTCTTTATATATTTACACCGAAAAAAAATTGTTATCTAAATGTCCATGATTAATGAATTTAGTAAGCCTTAAAATTATATTGAATACGAGGACATAATTTCATTCGAGTCTCCCCAATTAATCATCAGAGTTGTTCTCATATAAATGTGTCAAGGGTTGGGTTCTGTTTCTTCTTCAGGTTCTTTGTTCTGGATAGACTGGACTGAAATAAATATTGTAGATGTTTTGCTGGTATTATAAACCCTGCACTAGTATTTGATACTTTTCCTATTTTGCAGTAAACGACGAAGAAGCCAGAATTCCTTTTACGCATGTAAATTTCCTCAACAATATTTTGATGCAATTGTTGATAGTGACGTATTTATCTACCCTGAACTTCTACCGAGTATTCCATTCAGGGTTGACCAGACGAAATCCATTCATCATACTTATTTGGAATCAGAGGAGCGGTAAGCGGACATGACTGACATGTTGAAAACAATTCAATACCTGCTTTTATGGCAATAAGTCAAATCTTACTATCTCACAAACTAACGAGTAGAGTCCAAAAGCAGTGAACAAATCACTTTATATTTGGGAAACAGTGATACGATACATGAAACTCTTTATTATTTTGTATTTAATACAGATTTCATTCGCTGATTTTTTATATTGAATTTTTCTCCAATCCCAAAGATAAAACAAAGAGTGTACCAAAATTATAGAATGAAATCAGTGGGACTGTATTAATTAATTCTATATATAATTAATAGTCACCTTTCTATTACAGATTAATAGCTTTAGGATTGTCTGAGTTTTATGAGTACATAGCTGCAAACAAAGAATTATTTGGTGGGCGAGTGACCGGGTTTCAATATCGGAAAATTTCAGAGCTGCTTTCTAAGTATTTGATACCTATCTTAACTCCTGCAAAGCTTAAAAGACGCATAAAACTTATGAAGAACCCGAAATTACCAGATAATCCTATTCAGGTGGATATTGAAGACTTATCATTAATTTTTCCTTCTGCTATATTTGCTTTTTACAGCCACACTTTGAGAAGTATTATGTCATTTGTGTATGTATACACAGTGGTGTACTAGGGGTTGTGCCAATCCTTGAGTTTACTGCCTCCAATTTTTTTCTTTAAGAATTGATGATTATTTTAGATGTTTACAATAAATGTTGGATAACGAGTATTCTTGAAAATTACATAATTCTACTTTTTATATTATACAAATATAATTTCTTGCCTTAGCCTTATTTGCTATTATATTCACACACAACTTAGCACAATACTTATTATTGTGCATATTTAAAATAGCCTGTGACGTAGTATTTTTAGCAAACATCTTTAGATGTTTAGAAGCTTGTTAATAGGTATAGCTACTTAATTTTAACGTTCCACATTTTATTTCCGTGAATGAACTTGGATTCTCTAAGATGATAAGATTATAAATATAGACTTATAAAGTCCTACAAATAAGAGTGTGATAATTTGCAATCGAGTAGTAAAGTTTTAAGGACATAGTTATTCAATGTGCGACATCGACATGTCTCCCCTCACTCGATATGTTAAATTATGTATCATATGACCATCAAAAAGATGCCCCATTGCTTATGATTTTTCGGTCAATATGACATTTGAAGCTATTTGTGTACATAACATGTGCAAAGATTATAGATTTTTTGGTCCTTTTCATGTGACAAATTGTGAAAGTCTTTGTATGAAAACTTCAGTCGTTTGTGTCTAGATAGTAAATAGATGAAATTGAGAAAAAGAGGCTCTCGTTAAGGTGTCAAGTTTTAGGCTGTATACATGTTATTTATATTCTTTTGTGTTTCAGTATTACTATCTACACCAAAAGCCTCCGGAGACTAAGCATCGGATTCTTTCATTTGGCCCTAACTGTACACCAAGAGATCATCATAAAGATTTACTTCCTTATTTGTGGAGAAACATATTGTACCCACGAATATCTAGAAAAGAGGTAATTGCAAATATACATAAGTTTGTCTTTTTTTTCTATTTTGTGTTGTACAGGAGGTACCTGTTCTCTCCTTGATTTATTCATCTCTCATAAATCAACCTAATAAATCGTTTCTACTTCTGATTATCAAGGATAAGAAATTGTATGCTAATATCGAATTAACGCATTGTGAAATTTATTTTCTATTCGACAATTTATAATATTTCTGCTACTGGTCATGGGGCTTAAAAAATGGTTCTAGTATACCCAATTTTACAATGGGATTGTGTCGATTAAGTTTACTTGGGAAAAAATATATTTCAGCCTGGCAACACTAATCCAAACAAATAACCAAATGTCAATTTTTTGAGCTGTTGAAAGCAATAATATATATCCATACAGCTCCATTGTAAGTGTGTTAGAATAAAATTATTTACAATTGTACATATTGAGTTACATTAATCAAGAGTTTTTATAAATTTTATCAATTGCCTTGTGTGATTTTCTGAAGATTCTTCATTGGAATATTTTCAAAGAATTTTGTCTTTTCTGTTTCATTCATATTGTTAAAATGTCTTGTGGTTCCAGGCGACATTCCGAAAAGCTGTCGGCTCAGTTGAACCCCTGAAGAGTTTTATTTCAAATAGAAACGAATATTTCAAGAGATTGAATGAAGAAAGAGGGGTTTCTCTAATTGATAACAGCACTGCACCATCACTAAATAACACCAGTGATTTGACAGATAAGGATAGAATTCCTGACTCACAACCTGAAGTCCCTGGTGCACCTTGTTGGACCATACCACCCATTGGAGTAAGCACAAAATCGAAACAGAAAAAAAACACTACTGATTATGTGAACAGCGACAAATCTTCTGATCTTATTCTAAATTCTAATATAATAGTAGCTGACGGTTCCAAAATTCAAATATTCCAACCCAACGGAGAAGGCATTCTACACCGTTTTTTGCTAAATAAATGTCAATGTAGCAATAACTTGCTCGACGGTCCGATTCCTAAAGGACAAACTCGTGTCACAGAATTTTTCTCTTCGTCCCAAAGAAAAAATTCTAGCGGCGTAGATAAAAATACAATATGTAATACTGACAATCCTATAGCTGCAAGAGTTAGAAAACAAACCTCAGAAAACAGATCCTATGACTCGGTGAATCCATTGAATAACATAAATGATTTGAAGAAGCGTGTAACTCCTCCGAAATTGAATCAGAGTTCACCACTTTGGAGTACATCTAATATTTTAAGGCATCCAAATGGAAGGTTTATGAGAAAATATCCTACGAAAATATTGAAGAATTCTGCTATAAAGGATTCTGAAAACTGCAGTAAAAGAGATAGCACAGTATTATATAAACTTGAATGTTTCATATCAATTTGCAAAAAACGAAAAGCATCTCTTACATCCGGGAATATATCCAAAAAGAATTTCAAGTCACATATGCTGGAAACGATCTCTTCGAAATTGGCGAATCAAATCAAAGAATTGGAAAACATGTTGCCCTCAATGCCCCATCTGTCGTCGGCTTCAAAGGAAAATATTGATCTCTCTGATGATTCAAACGAAATGACTGTCCAGCCGTTACTGCCTGATGCAATATCGTCAAAGGACAATAACACTTCTCCAGTGAATACCGGTCGATTATTAGATTCAGCAATTAAAAAGGTAACATCCTTCATAATAGCGTTAGTAGAAAATTTGGTTAGAATACACCCAGTCCTTTTTTTACGCGATACATTGGTTCCAGAAAAAGGAGCATAAAAAAAATTGTGTAAAAAAATCACAATTTTCATATAATTTGATAAATTGGTTCCAAAAATTAAAATATCGCTTAAAAATGTACCAGAAACGTATGAAAAACCAAAATTTGCTCTTTAAAATTCGTGCAAAAAAAAAATTGTATATTTTCATGTCTTTATTGTTTATAAAAATACAATGAGACTATAAAATTTTTTTTTTTTCGCTTATATGAATTATTCGCTGCTGTCATTTTTTCACGGTTGTGAAATGTAATCGTTTGCGATTTTTTGAACGAATATATTGAATTTTGTGTGAATCTGAATTTTGCTCGGACTCTTGCTCGAAATCTTGAATTTTGCTCGGAGATTCTTGATACATTGGATTTATTTTGTTCCATGGGTAAATTTTTTTTTTACAATAAATTCCGTTATTAGTTTTTGGGGTGTTTTCTGCATTTTCTTTGGCTGTAATTCTTTATAAAGTTCAGTGTAGTTCATCATACAGAGTCTTAATTCATTTTGAAATTTTCTAGCACGCTTAGTATCGGGATTGTTTGTCAAAAAAAAATCTTTATTGTTCTTATGGTAGATTCACTAAGTCCAAGTGTATTCTCATCGTATACAAATTTCTTCTTTAAAACAAATTTGGGAAAAAATCGCGTAAAAACGAATAAAAGACGTAAAAAAATGTAATCGTGCCGTCTGAAAAAATCGCATATAATCGAATTCGCGTAAAAACACGACTGGGCGTAGCAGTAATTTTATTTTATCTTTAAGTTCTCAACCTATATTCATCTTTGTACAACCATCTGTGAAAAAACATTTGAAAATTGTTTTAAAATATACACATTTTATGAAAACATCAGGGCCCGAAGCCAAGTTGTCAATACTGTTCCCTTGCAATTAATCAAACAATATTTCCCCATTTTACGTTAAATTTGGAACATATCCCCTGTACAAAAAGACAATTGAGTGTATTAATAATACACTTAAATAATGTCTGATTAACAGTTTTGAATTACATTAATATTTTCAGGTACCCGATGATCGGCCCCCGATGCAAGCCCGCAATGTCAACAAAACATCAGTCACAAATAACACGCCAAAACACAGACTCGCTTTAAAAATGCAAAAGGAATTAGACGCAAACCGTGCTATGTTTACTACAAATCGTTACGCGGATAATTTGAGAGATACCTGTGAGTAAATAATATCATAGTAATAATTAATTTGTCATTAACTCTTTCAATGTGCTGAGTGTGCTTAGGTGCGATAGATGTGTTGCTGAAGCTATCAAGAA
This sequence comes from Himalopsyche japonica, assembly GCA_028555115.1. Taxonomy (NCBI): domain Eukaryota; kingdom Metazoa; phylum Arthropoda; class Insecta; order Trichoptera; family Rhyacophilidae; genus Himalopsyche; species Himalopsyche japonica. The sequence goes on along the minus strand of JAHFWJ010000572.1, from coordinate 14,230 downwards.
TACAAATTTTCAAAAATCAGTTTTTTTCTAGTTTACGTTTTTAGTTAAATTTTAAAGTACTTCTTTTTACCTTATTATTAAAAACATTCTTATTTTATGTGCATTGGTATGTACCACAACATTGATGACAAAACGCTAGAATTATCTTTTTATGTAACGATTTGAAGCATTATAGAATTGAAATTTTACAAACTATTGTGGTGCAAGTGTGTGTGCACTGGTGTCTTATAGTTTTGTCATTTTCTTCAATTTATTTTTGTCAGAATTTTGATCTATCATATATTGACAGTTTTAAATGATCACTGAAAATAAATTCGCGTGAAAATGAAAATTGCTCTTAGGCAATTGTAAGCTTTGTTTTTTTAATAAATGCTTTTTAGTCCTGTAGCATTCGGTCATCCTATTTGGTTGCAGTGTATAAACAGGCGCAGTGAATGGAACAACTTAGAGGCATTTATGTTGAATGTTTCTGCATAAAAATAAGATTATGTTTTTCATGTACAGAGAATCATTATTATTTTTTTCCCTTTCTACATCTTTCCTCTTTCCACACTTGCTTATTTCAGTGTTCGCAACAGCATACTTCGAAAGGGTTCAAACCCGATTGAACTCAGACCGGGAGAAGAATGGTACCAACACTGACAGCGAACAGTTTCTGGTTTTCCAAAATATACTCGATTCATTCGATCCGCTTAAGCAGACACCGTGCGATTTGTATTACACATTGAAGACATTATTTGGTGCCAAGAATGCTGATTTAACAGAAGAGTTTCTTGCGTTTTTAACAGCTGGACAGGCTGCGGAAATTGGACGATTTATGGATCATTTCCTTTTGATCAGTATGGCAGAATTCATCGAGAGATTACAGGTGAATTCATCAGTTCATCTAATATAAGACACCTTTCCGATCAACTGATACAATTATTTGTAATTTGTGTCCTATCTGTTGATAATACTCACAAAGAGCAAAAAGTGTCCTGATTATAAAATATATTGTGGAAATAGTATTAAAGAATGTGTTTTTATTATTCTAAATAATCTTTATAAATCATTGGCAGAGGACTTTTTTGCATACTGTAATTTTTTTCTATTCAAGAATTATTTTCTTGTCTTCAGTGATTGAAATAAAGTCCTAAATCTTGTTTACAGTGAAAGAAGGAGCAAACGAGTTCTGATTAATTGTATGAAATGAATTATTGCCTGTTTCATGTACTCGGTTTGGATTGAAACACTCATGCTTATCTTTCTAGATTTATTTTGCAAGAAAACCAGCTCAGCTTCGAAAGGTTTTATGGTGCCTCGAAAGACTTGTTGAAGATGTCAATAATTCAGAAAACGGTGTAATAAGTATGGAAACAGTCAAATCAACAATACTACCGCACTTAAAAAGCAGTCAATATTTGGTAGATTGGTTTTTGAAGCTTTTTCCTGGAGAGAAACCGCCTGAAAGGTACATAAAATTATATTGTTATTTAATCTGTTTACATTCTAAATAGAGAAACAATCGGATTAGTGGAGAAAGAAAAGCAGGATAAAATCATTCTCGTCCACAGGTTAATAAAAATTAAAAATTTAGACTCATTTGGTATGTCTTTATTTTTCATTGCAGATCATTTGATATTACTGAGTTGATTTTAAAGTTTGCAAGTAACAAAAAAAAAAACATTTTCTGAAGCAATATCATTACGAAAATACAACTCTCAGTGGGATATTTTCTTTTTCAGTTACGCTAATAATGGATACGAAATCTTGGATATTGAAAGGATGGCAAAAGACTATGTTGAAGATCAATTTTCTGAGGATTTGGATCATGAAGTATTAAATGTACCACCGATTGAGGAGAATTATGGAAATGATTCATGCACTTGTGTGTGCCATAATTCTTCAGACCCAAAGTATCAAAGTAGAGTACGGCACTGTATTCCATGCGGAATGAAGGTAAGAAATCATTTTGCTTTACCTTACTTTTTAGGGAGCCATATACCGACAGATAAATGCAACAAAGATCTAGAGCCAAGTTGTAAGTAATAACTTCTGGGTAATTATTAGAAAGTAATAATGAATTATTTCATACGCATTTTTAAACACACATTCTAATTTCAAATAAATTGAAACAGTGTTTTTCCCAGATAAGTTGATAATTTCTTTATATAGATGTAAAAAAATATCGAGATATACAAAAATAATAATGCATTGATTAAAGAGCTAATATATTATATATCTGTATACTTAGTACATGCAAGGCAGAGTTTACATTCAGCATGGAAGAGGATTGCGAGGCGCTCGTGTGTCATGGGGCGAAGGCGAAGGCGAAGGTGACAATCCTTCAGGACAAATCGGCCTCACTGTCAACGATTCAGGAATGGCTGCACAAGCTCGTCGGTTGTCAGCTCCAGCCACTAGAGTCACGAGAAAGAGAGCTGCTTCTCTCGACCCGCCGCAGACTAGAACCGATTCAGATGATGAAAGAGTTTCACCAAAACGGTAATAGTATGACATATCTCCAATCGAAGAGTATGGTTTTTTCGTACAAAAAAATTACATATTATCTCTTTTATTTTACACGCTTAGACACCAATGCCACCACAAGAACATTCGTGGATGTATAAGGATCTGTTTTTATTTTTGTCAAGAGTTATCCATTAGTATCATGATTTCCAGAATTGTCCAATGTTGAACCATTCTCATTTAATTTATATAGGAGTAGAATAGCTTTCACAGGGTTGGCCAAATATTATTTTCCCAAATTTATATATATTTGTTGTGATAGCCTTTGAAGCATTTTCACATAAAATCTGTATACTACACTGAAAATGTTATTTGATATTTTCCAAAAAATTTAATATTTATTTTCCCAACTTAAAAAAAATCTTTCTTTTGAGTGTATTAATCACTATTTCATTTTGTGGCTGTAATTATATAATTGGGTTATTACTGCTTATTTTAAAATTTTATTGAAATTCAATTTTATTGAAATTCAATTTTATAATATTTACTGTAGTACTAATAATGATGCATACATAAAATTTTACTGGAATTGTAAATACTAGCTAATTTTTTAATTTCTCTCCCTTTTCTTAAAATAAATTATTCGTTTTAGGATTCTGAGATTTTTGCGAACACCGACATCAAAAAATAAATTCAGTAAATTGATTCCTTGTTCTAAAAATCTCAATAAATCATTGGACAACATCGAAGGATCGAACGTTGCAAATAAGCCCAGCTGTTCAAAGAGTATCATGAAAGATGTCGAAAGGCTCGACAGTGTTCCTGGCGAAAATGCGGAATGTCTGGCTGAAGCGCTACCTGAACCTTCATGTGACCAAGAAGAGTTGACTATCTTCAATGACAGCGATCAGCACATCAGTTTATTGGCGGCTAGACTGAAAGGAGAGAGAAGAGATTCAGGATACATTGACAGATCACAATTAGAACCTCAAGATGAATGTGAAAGTGACGGTCTGGATGCTTCAACGATATCTGCAAGAGAACTTTCTTTAGCTGATAGTGCTCGACATAGTGTTGCCAATGATATCTCAAGTCAAAGTGAAACGGATTGTGATATTGGAAAAATTAAACAGGAACCAGAAAATGACACTCTTTCGCATGCTTCTATGTCCAGTCAGTCTATTAAAGTTGAAGATGAAAGTAATTGGACACGAGATGAGGACAAAGCCATTCTGCTCGTGCTTCAGTGTGCCAAGGATTCTGATAATACTTTTGAGAAAATCAACGCTCTTCTTCCCCACAGGTCCATGAGTGAAATTCGAGAGAGATTTTTAAATGTCATGCAGTTATTACAACAGATGGCACTACAACCGGAATAGTGGAAATTACACAAAAACATGTGTGCTTTTTCTCGATTCAAATATTCTGGATTCCACTCCAGCATGGGTAAATTTCGTGTTGGATTTGATCAATTCTATTTGCAATATTAAATTGATTTTTCAATAGTCTCTGAGAAGAGCTCTTAGTGACTATTGTATGGTAACCCACCCGTATTGGCTTTCAGATTTGACATACTGAAGGATATAGCTTAAGGCGATGGCTTTGCATGTAGGATTATTGGAGATGATAAAAACCAACCATAGCTTAGTATTGATTTGATTATTTGATCTCGGCTGTGATGTGTATGTGCCTCAAGGGGTGTGATACATAAATTTAGTGTTATTAATTTGTAAAAAGACATTAAAGTTATTTATATCAAAGCCAAAATTGTTTATGATTTATTTGCTGGAATTTAAAATCTCAGTAAAATGAGTTGCGAAGGTCATAATATTCATACAGAATGATGAGGGACCAAGTGTTGATATTTACAATATATCCTTATAACCATTGAAGCCATTTAAGTATACTGTACATATTCACTTAAATTGTAATAAAAAAATTTCAAAATGACTAAATACAATAAAGATTTAAATAAATGTCATGCAAGTTTGAACTGCATGCCATCTCATAATGAATTGAGATTTATGGTTTTGGTGTTACAAATTATGGAGTTATGAGCTTTAAACTCTAGGCTGACAATATAATACTTTTCATGTTATCATACAAATGTTTTTTATCTCTTTGTTGATCATACATTTATAATAATGATCACTATATTACATTAGTACTTTGCAGATTTAAATTGAAGATCAGTCGTAAATTCATCCAATACTCATTCCAAAGGCTAAAAGATGATTGTTTATCCTTCATTTTCATAGTATAATTAAAAATTTTATTTGTATATATTGTCATTTTTGAATAAATGTATACTGTAAAAAAAAAATTTTTGTACAGTGCAGAAAGGATTTTCATTTATTACTAAAAAACATCATGAACCTTGTGTATTTTATTTAATAATTAGTGAAATTTGTCCACAATAGACAAGTTTAAATGTTATATTAAATATTGGCTTTTTATTTTCACAATCAAATCATCAATCATTCGTCATTCCTTCAAATAATATATAGTCTATAAATTATGTGAACTTTCTATGAATCTGATGCACGATAATTTATAATCAATAAAATTTTCAACTTATTCCGCTTGGAATAACATGTCTCGACTCATTTTCTTTTGTACTACATTCAAGATTGGAGAAACAGTCAAATCATGTGGTGATGAATGTTTTATTGAATTTAATTCATTATCTTCGAGGCACCTCTACACTACCTCTGCAAAAAATGTGTGCTCTATTGTCGTAAATTTAACACCCTGAAGTCAAAGGATTAATGATGTTTTTTTTAAACTTCATTTGACATTTTTTTAATAACTTATCTACTTACAATCAGATATTAAATTCTTATAAAGAGAAAATTTAACCGACTTAAAACAAAATATTGGCTTCGGTGACCAGTATTTTTGAAGATTTATTTTTTATATCTCCTGACAAAATTTTTGTAGTTTTATTCTACAGTAATGTAATTGAAGGATTAAATTTGGTATGTAATTTTAAAATATGGAAAATACATAAGAGGGTGGCATTTTAAATATTTGCTTGCCCCAATAGAATGTCATAATAATACTAACATTTGAATTATTGATTGAATTGGCATTCACTTGGTAGAAATCCATTATAACACGGTGTAAAAATAGGAATGTGTTTTAGTTCAACAAAATTTTGTAGAACTAAAATACATTGCTATTTTTTCACCATGCTCTGACATTTAAAATTTAGCGCCCTTTATCATGCAGGTAAGTGGATGATAAACATTTAAAATAGTAGATAATTAGATATCACATTATATCAGATGAAAAATGACAACAAAAATATAAACAGGCTACAGAAATTATAGAACATTGTTAAAAATGCAGAAGATTTTAGGTTCAAATGACAATGTATAAAGTGTGTAAGTGAAATATAAATCTTGAAGGATTTCAGAATTACAAATATAACTTTTTTGTGTACAAACTACATCATAAATTATATAAGCTGTCAGAGAAGGGTGAATACATACTACTTGGTTAATATTTTTCCCTTACCTCTACATTCCTATGAAACATTTGAGGTAGAAGAAGAAGATTTTATTAGGTAAAAAGAAACCCCTTAATTTAATAATAAAAGATCCCTATAAAATTTGATATAACTTGTTAAAAAAATATTTAGTAGCGTAAAAAAAACATCGTTTTAATAACGTTAAAACATGTCTATATAAATAGATTCTATTTTTAAGGTTTTAACTATCACTTCTTGGTAGATAAGCATGACATTTTAAATATTGAAAACCATAATAGTTGATAATGCTTACGTTTAATAAAACCGTTCCTGATGATAAAATATATTGTGGAAATGCGTACTAGAAAATGTGTTTAATTATTTTTAAAAAATTGTTCTAATTAAATTAACATTGCTATACCTGTAGTCAAATGTTTTACGTACGCCTTTTGATATTTATTCATTCGGTACGGTTTCAAAATCTCTGTACAGATCACTTTTGGAAAACTGTGTTATTGCTATTTTTTTAACAATCAGTCCTTTTTGAACGAATTCCATTGATATGCTCCATTATATATGCGTCTAAAAAACATCTTGTACCAAGATTCCTGTTTTTTTATTTGAAAAATGTTGGTAGTCTTTAAATTTACTTTGCGCATAAGAGCTTGCTAGGTAATTTTTCACTAAAGATTTTATCAGCCTAAGGCTTAACCTGTGTGGTACTGGATGAAAAGTATATGGAATACACGCGCGGCCTGAGTTTTTTTAGAAATCTAATTTTTTTTTTTTTTAAATAAATTTTAATATCAATTGGTACATATTAACCAAATATAAGGAAAGGAATCAATTGAGCTTAGTGTTTACTATAAAAATCGTAATAAACTCTATAAATACCTGATAGTAATTCGAGAGGTTCATAACCGATGAGTGCGGTCATAGTCCTTTTGACATGGTTACTACCAACCATACATGTACGGTCATAGTACCAGACAGGTTAATATGTGGGGAAGAATACGTTTTTAGTACCACAAAACAAGGTCAATTGAGACAAAAACAAGGTATAAAATTCAACACAATTTTACTGAATATTCATCGTAATCATTTTGGGTATGAGCGTTTTTTCAATTATGTTAATACTGCCAACTCAACGACCAGTCGAAATTGAGACAAACATGTTGGAGTCTGACGGAATACGTCTGTATAAACAATTTTTTTTTTTAATAAACGAAGAAAATGATTTTTTTGAGCATCGAGTGAAATACGGTCGTAAAAGTTTCATTTTTGTAGAATCATTACAGCTGTGAGAGGATTTACAAGTGTAACTATAATTATGTGTATCACAAAAACATTCAATTAAAAAGACAACAAAAATTTATGTACGTACATAAAAAAGGGTTAGATAATTCAAAGCCAATATAGTTCGTTTTATTTGAGTTGCACAATTATTCGTGAAAGAGAATATTTATTGAAAAAAAACACACACAAACACACGCGCTGTTATGTTAAAAACGCAATAAAAATCTGTTACCTATTAGCCAAAAATTGATGATATAATTTGCGAACACCGTGCTATGCTATGTACAGTTTAATTATGATTTCAAAATAATGCGCGACACGCAGATATTTTATTGTCTGCACTCCATCTACTTATATTAAGTAGACAATATGTCAAACTATCCTTTGATCCTTATTTTTTCAAAGTAAGCAAAAGAGTGCGGCTCGAAATTCAAATACTTTTCCTATACGAGTAAGTTTCGCACATTAAAAAAAAGTATCAAATAGTATATTGTGCGTGATTGTGCCGATACGTCATATTTCACATCAGGAGAGGGTTGACCCTTCTCAACGAGCCGGGTTTCGGGCGGACCCTGGAAATACCGGCGGAAAAACGCACGACTACATAAATACCGATTATAAAAATAAGTTTAAAAGACTCGTGTTGTCAAATTACTAAGTGTCATTTTTTCATGACGTAGATGCCGCCGATCACGCGAGTAATAATATGCATAGAGGAGCGCGCCGAACCAATTCGTTCGGCCAAAAGAAATTCGGCGGATCGCTTGTTAGAGCAATGCGCCGCGTTTTCATGAGCGCTCGGTCGGCATCAGCCAGCGCTCAGCCGGTATCAGTCAGCGCTTATTGATAATGCATTTAATGATAGATTTGATGAAGGTGCTTGATGGAATTTGAATTGCTACAACTTTGTACGATTCCACATGTTTTGCCACTGACGGCCCGGGTTTCGCCTTTCGGCATCTCCATCACATGGATGCAACAGAACTGACGTACATCACAAACCCCAAGGCAAGCAGTAAATGGCAGCAAAAACAAGTTTAATAATAATTAACATTAACATAATAATTAACACAATTGCCTGTGATAATTTTCATTAACGATCTTGTTAACGAGTCATTCTTGAAAGGATTTAACAAAAAATAATAATCAACTATCATTAAAATATAATTGAGTTTTTGTTTTTTATAGTAACATTCAAACATCTAGTGGTGAAATATAAGAATCTTCTTCATGAGAGTCTCGATTCATTGATCCGATCTCACGTAAAGGATACATACAGCAAGGGGGGAAGATTGAGCAGATCATTCAGAATGACGTTTGAATTTAACAACTGGCCTCTACTAATTTTTACAAATTCCTGATCAAATAATTTGTGTTACGATGTAATTATTGAACTCCTTCATCCGCGTCAAATGAATGTTCCTCCGACGCTGATGGTGACGTGGTGAACGACGTGGTTATGAAAAATAATTTAATTTCATTTCTTTTTCGGCCACGCGACTTTGACAGTTATGTTTTCGAATAGTTGATTCTTCTTTATTTAAAGACCACGTGGCTTTGACAATTGATTTAATTTCATTTGTTTTTCGGCCACGTGACTTTGACAGTTATGTTTTCGAACAGTTGATTCTTCTTTCTTTGACCGTTTAACTGCCAAAACGTTTAAAAACGCATTAGGTTCTATTTTTGTCGTAAAATTCACGGCGTGCTGGGTACCGCCATACATGTGCGTGCCGGCAGTTAACCGGTTAAAGACCACGTGGTTTTGACAGATTTTTAAATTTCATTTGTTTTCGGCCACCTGACTTTGATAGTTATGTATTCGAACATTTGTTTCTTCTTTCTTTATAGACCACGTGGTTTTGACAGTTGATTTACTTTCAATTGTTTTTCAAATACGTCGTCTTGACAGTTTATTTACAAATATTTGTATTTCGGCCACGTGACTATGACAGTTATGCTTTCGAACAATTGATTCTCCATTCTTTAACCGGTAAACTGCAAAAGCGTTTTAAGAGGCATAAGGTTTTATTTTTGTCGTAAAACTCACGGCGTGCTGGGTACCGCCATACATGTGACTGCCGGCAGTTAACCGGTTGGAGACCACGTGGTTTTGACATTAATGTTTTAAAACAATTGATTCTTCTTTATTTAAAGACCACGTGGCTTTGACAGTTGATTTACTTTCAATTGTTTTTCATCGACGTCGTTTTGACATTTTATTTAAATTAATATGTATTTCGGCCACGTGACTTTGACAGTTATGCTTTAAAACAATTGATTCTTCTTTATTTAAAGATCACGTGGCTTTGACAGTTGATTTAATTTCATTTCTTTTTCAACGACGTGATTTTGACATTTTATTTAATTTCATTTATTTTTCGGCCACGTGACTTTGACAGTTATGTTTTCGAACAGTTGATTCTTCTTTCTTTAACCGGTTAACTGCCAAAAGCGTCTAAAGACGCATAAGGTTCTATTTTTGTCGTAAAATTCACGGCGTTCTGGGTACCGCCATACATGTACCTGCCAGTGGTTAACCAGTTAAAGACCACGTGGTTTTGACAGATTTTTAAATTTCATTTGTATATCGGCCACGTGACTTTGACAGTTATGTTTTCTAACAGTTGATTCTGCATTCTTTAACCGGTTATCTACCAAAAGCATCTTAAGACGCATAAGGTTTTATTTTTGTCGTAAAATTCACGGTTTGCTGGGTACCGCCATACATGTACCTGCCGGCAGTTAACCGGTAAAAGACCAGGTGGTTTTGAAAGATTTTTCAATTTCATTTGTTTCTCGGCCACGTGACTTTGTCGGTTATGTTTTCGAATAATTGATTCTTCTGTATTTAAAGACCACGTGGATTTGACAGATTTTTTAATTTCATTTATTTTTCGGCCACGTGACTTTGACAGTTATGATTTCGAACAGTTGATTCTCCATTCTTTAACCGGTAAACTGCCAAAAGCGTTTTAAGAGGCCTATAATTTTATTTTTGTCGTAAAACTCACGGCGTGCTGGGTACCGCCATACATAAGACTGTCGGCAGTTAACCGGTTAGAGACCACGTGGTTTTGACAGATTTTAAAATTTCATTTGTTTTCGGCCAAGTGACTTTAACATTGATGTTTTAAAACAATTGATTCTTCTTTATTTAAAGACCACGTGGCTTTAACAGTTGATTTACTTTCAATTGTTTTTCAACGACGTCATTTTGACAGTTTTTTTAAATTAATATGTCTTTCGGCCACGTGACTTTGACAGTTATGCTTTCGAACAATTGATTCTCCATTCTTTAACCGGTAAACTGCAAAAGCGTTTTAAGAGGCATAAGGTTTTATTTTTGTCGTAAAACTCACGGCGTGCTGGGTACCGCCATACATGCACCTGCCGGCAGTAAACCGGTTAAAGACCAGGTGGTTTTGAAAGATTTTTAAATTTCATTTGTTTTTCGGCCACGTGACTTTGACAGTTATGTTTTCGAACAGTTGATTCTTCTTTCTTTATAGACCACGTGGTTTTGACAGTTGATTTACTTTCAATTGTTTTTCAAAGACGTCGTCTTGACACTTTATTTACAAATATTTGTATTTCGGCCACGTAACTATGACAGTTGTGTTTTCGAACAGTTGATTCTCCATTCTTTAACCGGTAAACTGCCAAAAGCGACTTTGACAGCTATTTTTTCGAATAATTGATTCTTCTATATCTAAAGAGCACGTGGCTTTGACAGATTTTTTAATTTCATTTATTTTTCGGCCACGTGACTTTGACAGTTATGCTTTCGAACAGTTGATTCTCCATTCTTTAACCGGTTATCTGCCAAAAGCGTTTTAAGAGGCCTATAATTTTATTTTTGTCGTAAAACTCACGGCGTGCTGGGTACCGCCATACATAAGACTGTCGGCAGTTAACCGGTTAGAGACCACGTGGTTTTGACAGATTTTGAAATTTCATTTGTTTTCGGCCACGTGACTTTAACATTGATGTTTTAAAACAATTGATTATTCTTTACTTAAGGACCACGGGGCTTTGACAGTTGATTTACTTTCAATTGTTTTTCAACGACGTCGTTTTGACAGTTTATTCTTCTTTATTTAAAGACCACGTGGCTTTGACAGTTGATTAAATTTCATTTCTTTTTCAACGACGTGATTTTGACATTTTATTTAATTTCATCTGTTTCTCGACAACGTGACTTTGACAGTTATGTTAACGACCAGTTAATTCTTCTTTCTTTAACCGGTTAACTGCCAAAAGCGTCTTAATACGCATAAGGTTCAATTTTTGTCATAAAATTCACGGCTTGTCGGGTACCGCCATATATGTACCTGCCGGCAGTTAACCGGTTAAAGACCAGGTGGTTTTGAAAGAATTTTAAATTTCACTTGTTTTTCGGCCACGTGACTTAAACATTGATGTTTTAAAACAATTGATTCTTCTTTATTTAAAGACCACGTGGCTTTGACAGTTGATTTACTTTCAATTGTTTTTCAACGACGTCGTTTTGACAGTTTATTTAAATTAATATGTCTTTCGGCCACGTGACTTTGACAGTTGATTTAATTTCATTTCTTTTTTAACGACGTGATTTTAACAGTTTATTTAATTTAATCTGTTTCTCGGCCACGTGACTTTGACAGTTATGCTTTCGAACAAGTGATTTTTATTCTTTATCCGGTAAACTGCCAAAAGCGTTTTAAGAGGCATACAATTTTATTTTTGTCGTAAAACTCACGGCGTGCTGGGCACCGCCATACATGTGATTACCGGCAGTTTACCGGTTAGAGACCACGTGGTTTTGACGGATTTTTAAATTTCATTTGTTTTCGGCCACATGACGTTAACATTGATGTTTTAAAACAATTGATTCTTCTTTATTTAAAGACCACGTGGCTTTGACAGTTGATTTACTTTCAATTGTTTATCAACGACGTCGTTTTGACAGTTTATTTAAATTAATATGTCTTTCGGCCACGTGACTTTGACAGTTTATTTAATTTCATCTGTTTCTCGACAACGTGAGTTTGACAGTTATGTTTTCGAACAGTTGATTCTTCTTTATTTAAAGATCACGTGGCTTTGACAGTTGATTTAATTTCATTTCTTTTTCAACGACGTGATTTTGACATTTTATTAAATTTCATTTGTTTCTCGGCCACGTGACTTTGACAGTTATGTTTTCGAACAGTTAATTCTCCTTTCTTTAACCGGTTAACTGCCAAAAGCGTCTTAAGACGCATTAGGTTCAATTTTTGTCATAAAACTCACGGCGTGCTGGGCACCACCATACATGTGACTACCGGCAGTTAACCGGTTAGAGACCACGTGGTTTTGACGGATTTTTAAATTTCATTTGTTTTCGGCCACGTGACGTAAACATTGATGTTTTAAAACAATTGATTCTTCTTTATTTAAAGATCACGTGGCTTTGACAGTTGATTTAATTTCATTTCTTTTTCAACGACGTAATTTTGACATTTTATTTAATTTCATTTATTTTTCGGCCACGTGACTTTGACAGTTATGTTTTCGAACAGTTGATTCTTCTTTATTTAAAGATCACGTGGCTTTGCCAATTGATTTAATTTCATTTCTTTTTCAACGACGTGATTTTGACATTTTATTAAATTTCATTTGTTTCTCGGCCACGTGACTTTGACAGTTATGTTTTCGAACAGTTAATTCTCCTTTCTTTAACCGGTTAACTGCCAAAAGCGTCTTAAGACGCATTAGGTTCAATTTTTGTCATAAAACTCACGGCGTGCTGGGCACCACCATACATGTGACTACCGGCAGTTAACCGGTTAGAGACCACGTGGTTTTGACGGATTTTTAAATTTCATTTGTTTTCGGCCACGTGACGTTAACATTGATGTTTTAAAACAATTGATTCTTCTTTATTTAAAGATCACGTGGCTTTGACAGTTGATTTAATTTCATTTCTTTTTCAACGACGTAATTTTGACATTTTATTTAATTTCATTTATTTTTCGGCCACGTGACTTTGACAGTTATGTTTTCGAACAGTTGATTCTTCTTTCTTTAACCGGTTAACTGCCAAAAGCGTCTAAAGACGCATAAGGTTCTATTTTTGTCGTAAAATTCACGGCGTTCTGGGTACCGCCATACATGTACCTGCCAGTGGTTAACCAGTTAAAGACCACGTGGTTTTGACAGATTTTTAAATTTCATTTGTATATCGGCCACGTGACTTTGACAGTTATGGTTTCTAACAGTTGATTCTGCATTCTTTAACCGGTTATCTTCCAAAAGCGTCTTAAGACGCATAAGGTTTTATTTTTGTCGTAAAATTCACGGCTTGCTGGGTACCGCCATACATGTACCTGCCGGCAGTTAACCGGTAAAAGACCAGGTGGTTTTGAAAGATTTTTCAATTTCATTTGTTTCTCGGCCACGTGACTTTGTCAGTTATGTTTTCGAATAATTGATTCTTCTGTATTTAAAGACCACGTAGATTTGACAGATTTTTTAATTTCTTTTATTTTTCGGCCACGTGACTTTGACAGTTGTGTTTTCGAACAGTTGATTCTCCATTCTTTAACCGGTAAACTGCCAAAAGCGACTTAAGACGCATAAGGTTTTATTTTAGTCGTAAAATTCGAGGCGTGCTGGGTACCGCCATACATGTGCCTGCCGGCAGTTAACCGGTAAAAGACTAGGTGGTTTTGAAAGATTTTTCAATTTCATTTGTTTCTCGGCCACGTGACTTTGTCAGTTATGTTTTCGAATAATTGATTCTTCTTTCTTTAACCGGTTAACTGCCAAAAGCGTCTAAAGACGCATAAGGTTCTATTTTTGTCGTAAAATTCACGGCGTTCTGGGTACCGCCATACATGTACCTGCCAGTGGTTAACCAGTTAAAGACCACGTGGTTTTGTCAGATTTTTAAATTTCATTTGTATATCGGCCACGTGACTTTGACAGTTATGTTTTCTAACAGTTGATTCTGCATTCTTTAACCGGTTATCTTCCAAAAGCGTCTTAAGA